>CM075852.1:115612091-115624451 GCA_037975125.1 Latrodectus hesperus
GTTCTGTATACAGGACCATGATGGCCGCATCCGTGTTTGGAGGCATCGTGGAGAACGCACATTGCCAGCTTGCATTGGACATCGCAATACTGGTCCATCTGCTGAAGTGATGGTATGGGGTGCCATTGGATACACGTCTCTATCACCTTTTGTTCGCATTACCGGCACTTTGAACAGCAACCGTTACATTTCCAATGTGTTAAGGCCCGTGGTTCTGCCCTATCTTCGAGGCCTCCCTTATGCTTTGTTTCAACAGGATAATGCACGACCGCATGTTGCCCGTACTGTTCTGAACTTCCTTGATACAGAACAGGTTCGACTGTTACCCTGGCCAGCACGTTCTCCTGATCTGTCACCAATTGAAAACGTATGATCAATGGTTGCCGAGCGATTGGCAACCCATCACTCATTATTCACTATTCTCGATGAACTGTGGCATAGTGTTGAAGCTGCATGGACTGAGATCCTCGTACATGCCGTACAATCTCTGTTTGACTCCATGCCTAGTCGGTTAAATGCTGTTATTGCAGCCAGAGGTGGCTGCTCTGGGTACTGATTTCTCAAGATCTATACATCCTGATTTCCTGTAAATCTAATCACTTGTTCTTTCCACTATAATGTATGGTGCAATAAATATCGTTCTGTTATTTGCATTCCTTCTTGGTGTAGCAATTTTAATGGCCAGTAGTGTACATCTCTACACTATGATACTCTAACCAGATCCAGACATAAGAAGTTACCAACAGCAAAATTTTGAAGATTCAGTAATCTTTTTCTTATCGTCATTAAATAAAATTAAAAGAAACGCTAATTAAGGTGGTAGCTTTATGATTCCATTTTACAACAAATTTGTGAATATTTTAGCATATTTTAAAGCCAATCTAACATGATATAATATCAAACAAAGAATGAAAGAAAGCGATGAAATAATTCCCTTCTCAACTTTTTGCTGACAATAATAATTTTCCTGAAATTGCTTTTTTCTCTCCTTAGTAGATAAAAAGTCAGGCATCATAAACATTCTCTTCTTATAACTAAGATTAATAGATACTTTTCTAGAAAGAATGGCGCTTCAGGAGTTTTAGAAACTTCCATCATGTCATCCCCAGTTTTCAAAAGTAGTTTTTACTACTACGTTTATTAAAGAAGAGTAAGTAAGAACTAATCCAATTGCTCTGAGTTGAGTGATGATATCTGAGAAAAGAGTCACTTTTAAAAGTGAAAAAAAAGAGGAGCAGGACAAAAAATTAAGAAATATCGCGAAGTATCTCCTCAAATACGTGACAAATTCTATTTGGCGATGATATAACGGGAAATCTTCAGGAAGAAACTCATCTCCTTAACATTTACAGTAAAGAATTTTTATTTCCATCTGAATTTAATTTTACTTAGGAATTACCCATATTTTTTCAAGTCAAAACGATATTAATTTCATTTTCTGCATTTGCTTAGGTCTGAATTCCTTATTCATTGTCTTATTTTTCATACTTTTCTCTTATTCCTGGTTTTATACCTTTAGTAACCATGTATTTTTAAATGTAAAAAAATTGTTAATGAAAAAGTTGGTAAAAAAATTTTTAATACAAAGAAAATATTACCAATTTGATTATTCCTCTAATATTTTACAAAACCATGACATTTTGACTATAAATAATTCAAACAGTTAAATTACTCAAAAATTTCTGATACATATTACAAATTCATATTTAAAATAAAACCATAGTATAAATAATCGTTAAAATAAAATTATATTAAATTCAGCGTACATTAAAATAATTGATAATAAGTTTACAAGGAATTGCGATTAAAACTTCACTTAATATGACAGTAAAATAACATCATTATCTTAATAAAATCTTACATTTCGATAAATTAAAAAACGACACAATGAAAATATGCCAGAAAATTTACTTAAAAAATTGAGCAAAATGACATTAATGGGACACAACCCATTTTAACGTAGAGTAATTAGGATGTCAGTTTTCTAAATGTATTGAGTCATAAAATATTTTACGCAAAATCAACTTGTTGGATACTCATACGTAGTTATAAAAGTTTTAAAAACATTGTATATTAACTCATTTATTTTATATTAATTCAAATTATTTTATGTTTGACTAAGTTCAAAATGCTACATTTTAAATCACATAAAAGTGTATAAATTATTAATAAGCTAAAGAGAAAACATATTTCTATAATCTTATTTTAATGGATTCACTTTTATATTATAAACAAAATGAGGAATAATTTTTCACAAATGTTAAAAAGCAAAATATTAGCTAAAATAAGTAAATTAATATTAATCACTAAAAAATTCCTCTTAAGTTTATAAAATAAATAAAAACTAAAAACGCACATAAATAACTTTTCACTGTATTATTTATTTTATTGAGTATTATATTTTATAGTTAAACTAAAATAACTGCAGAAAACTTTAAATTATATTAAACGAAGATTCCAAGTGTAATATTTAAATAATTAAAATATATCAGAAATGTCACAAATCTCAAACTTATATACAAAATATACATTATAAAACAAGAGAGAGGGAGTTTAAAATAAATGGCTGACTTTAAAGTGTAAAATTTTGTCAGATCAATTAAGTATTGTATTTGAAAAATATTTTGAATCAAAACATATACTACTAAGGCAACGAAAGATGTAAATTTTAATTTTATGTATTAGCCTGGATATTAATAAAACTCTTTTCACTTTTGTATGCATTGAAATATTAATAAAATAAATTCGCTCAAAATGCTTAAATTTACAAAAATTTAAAAATTCATTAAAGTTTCAAACAAGTAGGACAGTACATAAAACTCACACAATGTTACCTAAAATTAAATCTATTTTTAAATCAAAAAATAATAATAGTATTCACGATTCAATATTCAAAATAATAACTCTACAAAAATGAATTTAGAAGAATTTTCTTTTAAGCTAAACGGTTATTATCACACACAATATATTAAAATTAAGAATTTATTTATGAAAGAATGTTCCGATTTAGTTCTTGGCTTTCTCCCTTTCAATATACCTGCAAAATCAAATTTAAAAACATATGAATTAAATTTCTTGGCAAATGGCTGAATATATATGAGAAGGTTCCAATATTCATAATGTGCTTCTTTCTTTGGGAATCTGAATTACCAAGAGCTTTTACAGTGAAGCTCTTGGTAATTCAAATTCCCAAAGAGGTGTGGTATCTTTTTGTGGATCACAACACTGATTAAAATGCTTCATTTACCTTCATCAGCCACGCTAAAAAGTTTCGAAAATCTTCAGAATTGATGAAAGCAGCTTGAAATATGTCTGTCTGTCCTCTTTGTTCGAAGACTTTTGATGTCTTCTCAGAAAATTATTATTAAAATAATGGTGAACACCCTCCCAGGAAAATATTCAAAATCTGGATTATATTTTAAGCTGGTATTCGAAGGCCTTCAAGAATCGACTGAATAATAAACATCAAATGAAAGGATCACTTGAAATTTGAGGCACTCTCAGTAAATGGTAATTTCTAATGTCGACATGCTCTAATTCGAAACCATTATCGAAAATCCCATCAGGCTGTAGAAAAGATACCTTTTTGTGATGTTAAATCTTAATGGGAATGTTGATGCCTAATTTTTAAGTAAAAATTTCATTGAAGTTTATAATTCTAAACAAACAAAATTTTCTCTTTGAGATAAAATTAGTTTTGAGACATGAAAGTATTTAATAATGAATAATTACTTATTATAAATTAGATAAATATAAGACTAACTTTAATATTCCTTAAGCATATTTTTTAATTGAGAGGGGAACTAATCAATAAGCCCCTTGTAAACTTGAAAATATTATTTTTACAGTAATTTATAATTATATCAGTTTTTATGAATTTATATTTAAAAGTTACAATTTCTCATATGATAGGAAAATTTTTTGATTTGACTTAATAAATTTAATACATTGACCATATATTATTCATTTCCAAATAACTAGTTTGAAGCATTTGCAAATTCTTTTGATATTATTGAATAAATAAAATAATTGACTCACAAAAGTTCTGTCGTAAACACATTTCTTCAAAACGAAACGCCCCAGATATTCAATACCAGCCACAATTTAAAAAATAATTTCGTATTTTAGCATTTACACCAAGAAATGTTAGTGCATGAAAATGTTCTGGATTTTTTTATAGCGATATATGAATGCAGACCACTTGTGGAAAATATCAATCATCAGCAATCCACTTGGTCCTGCTTGAACGCCAGAGGGCGTTCTTTGCAACTTATATTTGTTATATAGTTTTTAGTCGCACTTTTGTTTTTTGCTTGCTTTTGTAGGAGAACTATGTTTCTCGGCTCGGGTCGATTTAATCGGCCAAAAGTATTTGTTATTTTTTTCTGTTATTAAATATTTGTAACGTTTTCAATTACGTATTTATTTAGTGTACTTCTGCAGTGCCTTCACCGGATCTATTTAGTTTTTAGTTTGATGTCTTTTTCACCACTATTTATGAACTATGTTGACAGTACTGGTAATACTATACTGAAAGCCAATAAATCGAAAAATGTGAACAAATATAATAAGGGAAAATAATTTTGAATGTTTTATAATATGTGTATTCCTTAAATATAAAATACATAAAATTACTTGCAAAACATGAAAGTAACTTTTTAGTATGTCTTTAATATAAAACAAGTTATAAATTTAAACTACATTTTTCCAAAAACGAAAATTTTATTTAACACATTTCGTAATATAATAATTATCTCTAAACTATTTTTAATCAGAAAAATTAATATAAATTAAAGACGCAACCACAAATGAGGATATTGGAATCACAGTCCGACTCAGCAGGCAACAGCTTATCAGCCTTACCAATATAGACGAACTGCACAGATGGCAACATCTCTGGGAGTGCTCCACCAAGACCAGGAGACTCTACTCATTCTTTCCTAAAGTATCTAGAAAAAGAATCTCTGCAGACTTCTACTTCAACCAGTTCCTCACTGGTCATGGTTCCTTTGGAACCTATAGAAGACGATTCCATGGACAAGATGACATCTGCCCACATGATGGAGAGACTCAAGACGTCAATCACCTCATATTCGACTGTGAGCACTACGATGATGTCAGGACACGCCATTTCCCAAGTTCTGCCAGAGCTGATAGAGCCCCACAATTCCTCTCCAACAAAGGCTTCCGGAAGGGGAACCAGGAGATTCTACTGCAAGAGATGCACTACCAATTCACTGGCTGACTCCACCTCTTCTGTTCTTTGTACATATGTAAAATTTCTTATCCATATTTAATCTGGTATCATACTGTATTGTAACCTTGTTTGTATTTTATCTTGTATCATACTGTTTTGTAACCTTGTCTGTTTTTAATTTTTATAGGCCAAATTGGCCCCCATCTTCCAGTCAGAGCGAGTTCTAATGAACGTCTCTCTCGCCCCATCACTTTGAGCCTTTTTTATTGTGGTTTGGGTCAACCCACCACTTGCTGGGAGCTCTTTCGGTCATTTGACCTTTGCGACCACCTGAACCTTGGCTTCGGCCTTGTGGTACACCTCTTGACTGGATTACGCAACAACGTTCACTCACCGCATACCTTCGGGTGGGTCGGTGTTCTATTAAGAAATAATGAAAAATAATTAACTCATAATGAATAACTCAATGAAAATATTAAAATGATATAAGAGAACTAATCTTATTTTCTTCATTGTAAATATATTTTTTGGTTAGAATTAATCTTAAAGCAAAATTTTTGGAATGTAAAATAATCGTAATGTCCCCATATATAACAACAAAATAATAAACAGAATGTAAAAGAGAAAAAAACATATCGATGAAAGTGAATAATACACCTATTTGCATTCTACATTTTTCTGTACAAACATAGAAAGATGAAGATTTTTAATAATAAAAATAACTAGGTACTTTTCCAGATTCTCTTTTTCTCTCTTTGCATGTATAATATTAAATTTACATATTACTATTTAAAATTATTGAGAATTCATAATTTTCCCATAATTTTACGGTTTTCAAGGATGATTTTTGGTAGCTAATTTAATGGAAATAAGCCTTCATATATTAATTTCACTATCGCACGGTCTTACTTAAAATAATCTAAATAATACGAATCTAACGTATTGGTGGCAACTTGCATTGTGAATTAGAAGTTAATTTGCGCTCGCTACGTTTGAGTCAAATCTAATATTACACAGACTAACTTTAATTTAACAGGAAACCATCATATATATTCTCATCACATCTCATTAATGAGATTTGACTCGATTAATCGTATTCTATTAGTAATAAATTGATCCAGAAGCCAGATTTGACTCGATTAATTGTATTCTATTAGTAATAAATTAATCCAGAAGCCAGTGTATATGGTTAGCGAGAGAATAACATTGAGGTAATGAAATTCAACATAAACACATATAAATTAACTAAAATATGCTAAAAGTAAATTTATGTCTTAAAATTATGTTTAAGAAATACTATTCCAATGTTGTATTATCTACGTTTTGCTAGGTAAATAAATAGTAAATAAGTCATTTTAAAAGGCTAAACAAAATGATATTATTAGTTTTAAAAATTCTGTCTAAATTTTAATTTGTAGCGGTTATAATTACAGCTACCTTCCCTGTTTAAGTGGGTTAGTGAATTTCCCAGAAAGACACTTCACTTATGATTATAAATTGATCCGTACGTTGTTCTTTTGTGTAGCTGTTTTGTGAAATTATATGTGCTTATTGTTATATATTGTGATGTGGAATTTTAATAATATAAATAAACATATGTTCCTGAAAGCTTTGTTATTCCTATTTATAGTTATATTTAGAATCATGTGTTTACATAAATTTAAAAAATCTACTCAATTGTAAGCAATTAAATGTTAAACAACAATTACATTCCATGCTAAAAATAAAATTTTGATATATATAATTCTAAAAAAAATACAAAACAAAAGTTAATAATTTGACAACAATAAATCAATGAAGAAAATAAATAAAAAATAAAGAAATATGAAAACAAAACACACAGCTATACTTTCCTAAACATTGAAGCAAATATAAAAATTAGATATTGAAAAAGAGAAAGTTTTTATTGGATTTCTATAAATTTTATAAGGAAAGTTTATAGAAAAAAATCAGATTAAAGATTTGAACTACTTTGGAAATAAATGCACTTTAGATGATAATAATTTTTCAGTAATTATAATTCACTCAAAAGTATGTCGACAGTTAATTATCGTTTAATTTTGAAAAACGAAATTTCTGAAATAGAAGAAACACTAGAAACTTCTTATAATCCATGCTATTAATTCACGTAAATCATTGATAAAACACTAGAGAAAAATAAACTAACAGAAAGCCCTGTATCCAACATTCACATTTATTTTACCTAGTTTTACAAAAGTAATAAATGTATTTCAGCTTGTCATCATAGAGCTACATAATGGGATAGATAACTTTCTGGAAATCTTTCTAATCAGTATCTGCTGACAACATGTCTCCATTTTCAAAACATTGTAGTTAACTCTTTGATTGCCATGCTTTTCTTTAAATTTTCAAACCATGTCTTTAGAAAAGCATTCAAACTTCATAGGGAAATACGCATATTTACAATCCCTTTTTTTACAAATGCCCCTGGTATATTTATGTCTTTTGGTCTATCAAGTAGTAGGATTGATAATTTCATGAAGGACATCTAGCGGTTGTGCTATCATTACCTGGTAAGCAATTCCTTGTAATTTAGAGACTGCTCCCAAGCAAAAATACATCAGGTTTTTAGTAAACTACCCCAGAGATATTATTTCCCTTGGTGGACATTACAATCACAATGTATTTTACGTACACCAGCAGTCATCAGTGAATTTAGTGATCTCGGCTATCTTATGTTTCAAGCACACAATCTTCTACCACGAGCGTGATAATTTAGCTCATTAAGTCATCATGGCCTTACCCAACCACTTTTGTTTCAGCCAAAGCAGATACTTTTTTATAAACTTGGTTCTGTATGTTTGTCCGATCTATGGACATTTTTGCAATTAAAGGCAGATTTGGCTAGACCCCCAGTTTAAAGTAAACAGCAAACCATGACAAGTAAAAAACCAGGAGAGGTATTTGAGTCCACGAATACTAGTACTGAAGACTATAACTATAACCATTTAGTCGTTAGCTCGGCTTTTAATGGTATGAATGATCCTTTCATCAACTAATTTTGAAGCATAAAGAGATGAGTTCAAAACGCTTCATTAAGTCTTACAATATCATATTGTATTTCACATGCTCCGTAAAACTGCAGCAACACGCTCAATTGTATAGAACAAACATAATTAATAATTCTGAATGCTAATCTTAAACGCATTCGGTAACCACTTGACCAAAGTTAAATTACATATTATTTCCATATTTAATTCACAAAAGTAAGTAACAGAAAATTTATAAAAAGACAAAATAACGTTTTATCATATAAGTTTCAACTTAATGGAATGTTATTATCATATGCATCTTTGACAAATACTTATATTTTTTATTTAGATTTAAATACATTGATATATCTTTAAAAAACGAAATAAAATTAGCTAATTTTAATAATATCCGCACTCAAATTCCAAACTGAAATAATTTAATTAAAATATTTTAAAATCTTATTAAACAAAGAATACAGTTGTAACTAGTAAACCAATTACTAAAAAATTAACAAAATCATTATATGTAACCTACATTTATATAAACTAAATTTAGAATATCTTCTTGTTTTCTCAAACTACAAAATAAAATTTTAATGTCATGAAAGATAAGAAAATTTAACAGATTAATTGATTAACATAAATATTAAATTGTTCTATTTTAATTCTTTTAGTTTTGGAGCCCTTTCAAATATGATACCAGGGTACAAGAATTCTCATTATATGTTCCTATACATAAACAAGAAATCAAACTTACATTAATTTTAAATTAACTAACATAATTTTTTATTAATTTAGTAAAGTTTAAATAAAATCATTAACTAATAATAATGTGTATTTGCATAAAACCAAATTTTAAATTAATAAACACCATTAATCAACTTATTTAGTAAAGTTTAATAAAATGATTACATAAATAATTAACACATTATAAACTTATTAGACATTTCAATAAATTTAAATTAAAGTGGATTATATTTTAATTATTAGATTAAAAACACAATAACCCACCAAAGTTTTTATTTCAAAAACTTTTTTTTTTTGAGAAAGAATTAAGAAATATATTTAGATAAAAATTTTCATCAAATAAATAATCATTTTCAAATCATTCCAAAAATAAGTTTCAGTACATTATGTATGCAAATATTTTTACCAAGAGCTCCTTCTAACTCATTCTGGAGCTGGCAGCTGAATGGTTAGCGCTCTTGCCTTCGGTTCAACAGTTCGTGGGTTCGAATCCCACCTTGGGTATGGATGTGTGTAGTGGTTCGGAATCCACTTTAAGCCGTAATTCCCGGTCTAATTAGCCCTCGTGTGCAAAAAATGACCGTTGAGCGACAAACAAACCAAACCTAACGCATTCTCATATCTTTGTACTATGATTCCAATTTTTTTCATATTTTTTTTAAAATAAAGAACTGAAAGATTATTCTAAGTTATAGAAATATTTCAAAAATGACTTCAAAGAAGAAAAATACAAGTACCTTCAAATCTTCTTTTAATAAAATTAATACGCCACGTTTTGAAAATAATTTTTAAAAATGTAATACAAGTAGTTTCCTAAATTATGTGCCTTTTTCACATTTCTTTAATTTTGAAATTTCTTACAATACAACCATGTATAGGTGTGAAAAGTACATGCATATAGATAAACTTTTTGTGATAAATGTAAGCATTAACAATTAATTTCTTTAGATAGTAAATGATATCGTTCATCACAGAATTGATTCAGAAGTTGAGAGCTATTTTTAGTACTTAGAAACTAATTTATATCAAGAATTGTTCATTCGATTCCAATTTACCACACACAAGAACACATTAAAATATTTAATTAAATATTTTACTTATTTTTCTCACTTCTGTTGCCATATCATTTCAGGTGTCTCATTAAAAAGGCATCACCTAACCATTTTAATTTCTTCACAAGAGTGAATTTCAAAAGTATTCCTTTTTAGATATTCGAAACTAAAACAACGACAAGAAGATATAGTATTGATATTATCAATAATAATCGATGTGATTAATAATCTTGAATAGAAACGATGTCATTAAATATAAGTAAGCAATAACGAACTCGCGCAAAAGGAACAAATTAGAGTTTTCTCGAAGACTGCGTATTAATTACAAACACTATATAAGTGTTAACAGCAAAATTGTTACCTAACCCATTGGAGGGAGCGTGAGATCAAAGTCATTCCATGCTTCGAAAATTAAAAAGCCTGAGATAACTTTATATCCAACCATTCTTTAATGTCCTCATCATTGCTTGATTGACGATTCCTTGTTATTCTTCTCCTGCCCTTGTTTTCTTCAGATTAAGCAATCATTTGAATGAATTCATATGATAACGGGGTGACTCTGTGTTCCATGCGACCAGTAGCTTCAAAATTTCTTCGTTATAGAAGAATCTCATTTTCGTGTTCCGTAGCATTTTCGTACTTTCGTTTGCTATTTTATTTCTAAGAAATAGAGTACAAACGTAAATTAAGTATATGAAACAGAGATGGAAAACATTGGAGACTTCTATTAAAAGAAGTTGAATCTTCTGCAGAAGATATTGATCTACCAAGTGATGATGATCTTGATAAAGAAATCTACTGTTCTTCTGATAGTGGCAGTAAATTTGAGCCGGCAGAAGAAAATAATGAAAATTCTGTAAGAAGAAAACATTTTTGTAAGCAAAAATCAAACAGAATCCTCATGCTGTGGCCCCAGTACCATTATTTGACGCCAAAGTGACTGCGTGGTGCGGCATTACAGCTACATTTGTTCTGGGCCCGTTCTTCTTTGAGGAAACGACCCCGACTGGCCCTGCAACATGTTCTGTAACGGGCCCTCGGTATGCAGCCATGCTGAAAAATTATGTCTTACCGGAGTTGCGTCGGCTGAATGCACTCAATGACATTGTTTGGATGCAAGATGGTGCACCTCCACATATAGCGAGGTCAGTTAAAGGCTCCTGGATCAGCATTTTGGTGATCGCATCATCTCACGCTATTATCCTTTACCGTGGCTTGCGCGATCCCCAGATCTGACGCCTATGGATTTCTGGTTTTGGGGCTATCTCAAATCCAGAGTTTATCTGTGCAATCCTCAAACATTGTCGGACTTAAAGGATTCTATACGGCGTGAGATTAGAAACATCCCTCGTGCCATGTTGCGTGCAGCGACATTGTCCACCGTCTCCCGCATGCAATGCGTAATTGCCTGTGATGGCACTCATGTGGAAAATGTTTGAAATTAATAAAGATTTTTTTCTCTATGTGTTCTCATCATTGAGCAGTGTCTTGTCTCTGTCGTATGCATTATTCCTCCGTGCGCCTTGAAGAACTGTTTGTATGTGTATAACACGTTGGTTTTCGGACATATCGGTACCGTTTCAACGTTATTTAGGGTTTTCGCATGTGCTGAACATTTTGCGATGGTAAAAAGTAGGCGTTGCCATTCGAAAATTTTGAGTTTCTGTCACTATAACTGTAACCGCGAGGGCCACTGTGTTTCCATTCACAGAATCTCGAGCGCATATCTCAAAAGAACTATATTTGAAGTATCATCTTCATCGGTTAAATAGAATGGACGCTAGAAGTGCAGATGTTGGCAAAGTTTTTTTATAATCACCCTGTACATTGTATAAAATAATGAGTTGTTTTACAATTTTCAGACATTTCCAATAGATTCCTGTCTATTAATTTATTGAGCATCTCAAGATGTGTATGACAATTTCTTTTCAAATATAAATACACTTACTCAAAACAAATACAACTATTAGATATAGTTTCAAGATTCCATTGGTCATTGAAAAGACACTTTCCACCAGGCATATTAAATGATTTTTATTTCAGTCTTTATTTCATTTTCATTAATAAACAAATTTATGCCGATTCAATTGAATTAAACGTAACTTTCATTAAGGGAAACATGGAAAATATGTTTTAACTCAAAAATTTTAAATTTAAATATTAATATTCAAAGAATTTTATACATTACAAGGAACACAGCAGCAAATAGAAAAAGAATCAATTAAAATCGCCGGTCTTAAATGCGCAAATACATTTATTTTTGTTTGGTAATTATTTCACTTTACATAAATCTAAATACTACTAAACCGAGTTATCACGAAATTGTTGTAGCTGAACACTAGAGAGATCCTGAAAACGTATATACAAGTCA